>BLKR01000726.1:391581-417528 GCA_011170035.1 Teleogryllus occipitalis
GTTATTTTCTATTTAAATTCCTACACTTTTAAAAAACTTAACAACACGCCAATTTCGCGCACACGAAGCGTTCCCCCCAGTGTTCACGACACATCTGACTCCCATCGGAATTATTTTTCTAGTAACTTACATTGTTACAGAAGATTTCTGTAACAAAATAATTGCTACTCACTTGTTTTTTTCCTCTGTTGATTCCAAAAGACTATCTTCGCTTCTTAACGTGGCATCATTTGTTTATCCTATTTGGTTCATTGTAACTTCCAAATATTTTATCATTACTCTGCTTCCGAACGTGCGACAAAGTTGACACTAATTTTGTCGTCTTTCCCGTATTTTAGTCTATTATTTCCCAATGTTTTAGCCGAATCGGTCCGTGCGTTTTGTCATAATTCTTAAAAACCCTGTTTATAATATTTATTTTATACTTCAACAATGGCCGTATTCTGTTCATGTTATTAGAAAATTTCAATTTATATCTGCTGAAGGTGTTGACCGAATTTGATGCCGTTTGTTTTATTTCATTCTATATTTTCTGCTCTACCGGACGATTATGTTCAATTTTCCCCAAATTTCACGCGCTACAATTCCTTATTTTAATTTGGACTTACGAAAATGTTTTCTATCGGCACCGTTGCACTCCATATACAAGTTTATTCTCTGTCACTTTTTTGGCAACGTTGCATCTGGGGTTTTGGTCTCGAAACGATGGATCATTACAGTAGATTCATTTAAATTTTCTTTAAACATTTCAAATGCCACTCAGTTTGATTTTATTGAAAGACAATTTTATTTTTCATTCTCGAACTTCACTTGGTAGAGTTTGTTTTAATCACTTCTCATCAAATGGTAGTCCAAGTAATATTTATATTTAATTAAAAGTACCTTTATCATGTACAATCGACTAATTAAGAAACATTGCAACACTACCAAGTAATAATAATTCTATACTTACTTGTTACGTTATGAATTGCTGTTTGTAATCATTCTCATTATCTTTAATCAGGTTCTCTTTAGTACATTATTGTTATCCCGTACTACAATATTTTGCAATGGTAAGTTCTGTATGTTCCTGCGGCAGGCAGGCCAAGGAATTCTCTCTTGACAGCAAAGGAAATTCCTCTTGCGTCCGTCACCCGCACTCCAATATCGATTAATTGTTTAATTAGTGTTTTTGGAAGCGTCAACTGCTATAGCCATTAATCACATAAATGTAGTGCGTGTTTTAATATCGTGGGAGCTGTGACCAATCTTCCTCTGCTGGATTGCAAGATTCGGCTCCGACATGCACGTTGGCCAGCAAGTTTTTCCCCACCATGTATCTCCTTTCAGTAGGACAGCGTCCTCCCTGAGTCGAGCACTTAGCTGCCGACTGATATTTCGACATGTGTGGCAGTGTAGTGGATGTAATTGTGTAAATAAGAGGTGAGAATATGACAAGAGGAAGGAAAGATCGCACACGGTGCGTGGTCCGTTTGCAAGGGTACTGACTGCTTCGTCATTGGCCTGGTGTAGACAGGAGAAACCACGAAAAGCTATCGGTCAGAGCAGCCGACCGTTAGAATTCTTCTTCAGACTGTAACTGAATTTGACCTACTATAGCTACATTGCTGATGTCGATTCGTATTAGAGAGGGTGGTGGGTGAATAACACATACTAATACTTCTTATTGTTTTCACGAACTTGGTCTCATTTGTACTGGAACTGCCACATTTTCTACTATACTTCATTTTTTTAACATTGCGCTTGTCGAAACTCAGCTGTAACGGTGCCATCCAATCGGGAGCTGAACGTCACCATGGTGACGTCACTGGTTTAAGCTCCCGATTTGATGATACCGTCAACAGCTGATTTACGTCAAGGGCCACGTTAAAAAATCGAATTATATGTTATTCCACTAATAGATGAATGTTTCTTTGCATGAAAATCTATGATTTTTTTATGTTTAGAAAGAAAACCCTAAGAAAACCCTAAGAAATTTGAACTTCCTACTCAAACAAATTTCGTAATTGGTTGAATGGTTTCGGATGTTGGTTATTTGATGTGTTATAACTTGGCATTATGAACTGGTTTTATTGTAAACAAACTAAATTTCATTAATATATGAAAATTAATGGAATGGTCGCTTATCCGTCATGTGTGTGTTAAGTTATTTTTAAGACCAACTACTTTACAATTGGTCTTGGTCGTTTAATGTCGCGAGTTTTAATCGAAAGCAATCAACATTTCGTCATGCGTCATGCAAACTCGTGAGATTATAACTGATGAACAGATATCATTGATGTTGTGGTTACAGTTGGCGAAATGAAAAGAGCGTAAATGTAGCTTCACTATGCGCACGTTTTGTTGAGCTTTCCTTTTGCTTGTAGTGGTAGTAGAGCTTAGGGTGAGTTTCTATTTGTTAGCAATAGAGAAAAATCAAATCTGTTCGTTCGTTTACCGTTACAAATAAGTTTTCTATAATTCGGCAACGAAAATATCTAGTTTTTGAAATGTTAATCTCTCGCTTTTTAAATTTGTTGTTGTTATTATTATTATTATTATTATTATTATTATTATTATTATTATTATTATTATTATTAATCTTTCAACTATTAATAGTTAAATTGTTGGGAAGGGATTCTGAAACTCAAGAAAGCGTGCACAGATGATTTTCTCCCCCATACGTCACATACAGTTTTTGACTGTTTTTGACTAAATAAATAAATAAATAAATAAATAAATAAATAAATAAATAAATAAATAAATAAATAAATAAACAAATAAATAAATAAATAAATAAATAAATAAATAAATAAATAAATAAATAAATAAATAAATAAATAAATAAATAAATAAATGTCTTTATTGGTGGCGAGACTCAGGTCATTTAACCTGATCTTCCGTCTGGCCACTTTCAAAATTTTTATTACAAAGTTGTAGAATAAAAAGGAGGTCAGTCAATGAAAAATACGTACGCAATTTGGGTGAAGGGTTTCTCACATAGAGGACAGGAGTGATAGTGAGGGATGAAGGAGTTGATAGAAAAGATGTTGTCATAGCGTTTGTATGATTAAATTTATTCATTTCGAGTTAGGGATGCATTAAAAATAATCACAGATATATCAGGTTGAATACTAGAAAATTTTACTCAAATTCAGAGAAATTATCTTTTTGTGACCCAGCATGTTACGCATAGAATTGTATTTGAAAGAAAAGAAGTCAGTGAAATGTAAATAAGTACTACTAATTGTTTCGAAGAGGTTTTGAAGTGGCTAAGATTGCGTACATATTATTGAATTACCCGTAAAAAACTAGAAAGGGAGAGAATCTCGTCAGCATACAAGCGAAAACACATCAAAGCAAGAGTTCAAGCCTTGAGAGAAACGGAAAACATTGAAAGATAATGTTGAATTATTTCACGTGTATTTAATAATAATAATAATAATAATAATAATAATAATAATAATAATAATAATAATAATAATAATAATAAAGGAATGTGATATAGATATATTCGGTTATAAAATTAAGCAAAAAATAATTTAAAATGTAGATATCATCAATTCAATTTCAGGAAATGTTTACCATTTGTAATATTCCCAAGATTTGAAAACCCTACCCACCATCTCTCAGCCGTAAACCAACGATTTATATTTATTAGGGGGTGCCTTAGGGTATATTTCATCAAAAAGTCAGATAGTTTGAGATATTCTATGTAGTTGATCGATCTATGATTATCTTTAGTGAAACAATGGACCACACATAAACAACAGACTGTAAGTCTCGCATGTATTTTAACCTAAAAGAAAATGTGTGATTGGTTTTGTCGAGTTCATTCTGTAAAAGAGATTATCAGTTATTTCTGGAACCTTTCTGGTTCTGCAAAGTTAAATGACACAAGCACAATACATTCAAAGGTAGTTAAGTGGATGCATCGTAATATCAAGTTGTTTGTTTAATTGCCTTTACCAGCAATTTGCCCAGTGGTGTTTCTCTCGTTGCACGGCTACGCGTTTCAGTTATGGCTTACTTTAAAATATTTTGACTTTCTCTCTCTTGGAGCGTGATCTAACCTGTGTAGCATATATCTCCAAATTAATTTCTTATTTTTCTATGATAGATATTTTATGCTTGTTAACATCTTTATACCTGAGTCAAACAGACCAATACTTTGCACTAAAAGTTTGTGAATAGTAGCCTTTGATTTCTTATTAATAGAAAAGTACAAAAAAGTTTATCTGCCATTTTTTTCGCCCGAAATATACAATCCCCTACCGCAAAACTGCAACAAACCTTGAGAGAGCATTTAGTATTCAGTAACAGAAGAAACACAAAAGTATAAAACTGCTTGAATCAGAAACGCTCAAGAAATTCTTCAGAGGTTTTCATCAATGCTACAAAAACTTAATTTCATCTCGAGTTTTAAACGCCTCACGAAATTGTGTCCATAGCGCATTATACGCTTGAATATGTCTTAAGTAGAAAAACTAAATATGTATAACGTCGCAGTTCCCACGTAAGAGACAAGCAAGTTTGTTTTTCATGCTAGCTGCGAAATTTACAGTCGTCAAAATCTGCACCATTAATTTTTCTCTTCTTGAAAAAACTGTGCCACGCTAATAGGCATAAAAGAGAAACCTAATTAGTTCTAATTAACTTTTACATTTTTATTCTGGAAAATAAGCTACTTTCCCTAATAAGCTTCCTCGCCACTCCTCTGCCATCTTTATTAAGCCATTTCATCGCAAAAATAATACTATTTTGGATAATTCATTTACTGAACTGGATGCGAGCAAAAATCGAAATCAGGGAAGTTGACATTTTTTCTTTTCTAATTAAACATTTTTCTTGAAGAGGAAGCTAGAATTTGGCGCAATTATTTGCGACTCGAATTATTCTGAATTATAGTGTTTTTTAAACTACAGAGCATGTGTAAATTTAAGAGGACAAGAATATTTGCTATATTAAAATATATAACTTTAACACTAACTTTTAATGAATTTAAGATATAATAAATATAAGATTTCAGAGCTTATCGTTTGATACTAGTTGTGAAATCTCTCTAGAATATCTACCGAAGTGATTGAGGGTTCATTTGAAAGCTGGCCGGGACGTCCCAAGGTTTGTGTCCCGACGATCGGTGGTTTTCGACTCTAACTGTAGCTAGGTCAAATTCAACCGCTATCTGGAGGAGAAGTCTAGCTGCCGACTGCTCTGATCGGTAGTTTGCCGTGTTTTCTTCGATAAATACCAGGCGAATGCGGAGCACTGTCCTAACAAACGGGTCACGAACCGCGCGCGATTTTTCCTTCCTCTTCTTTGTCCTATCCTCACCCCTTACACACACACACACACACACACACTAACATGCACTACACTACCACGCATGCCGGGAGACAAGTCGGGAGCTTAGAACTTGTCCCGGCTGGGGCGGTGCCCCCGATGGTGGGAGATACCTATTTGGGGAAAACCCCGTTAGCCGACGGTAGGTGGTCCCGAATCTGGTCATCCAGCGGGGCAAGACCACCGCCACCTCCCGAGCGAAAACACGCACTACACTTACGGGACCATAGTAGTAGTTGACGCGCCCGTAATCTTCATCAACCGATTGATCGGTCGATTGATCGGCGGCTCGATGAGGGAATGAGGAGAGTGTCAGCCCGGCAACCCGAGATGTAGGTCCTCACGGCGAAGAAGGAGAGGAACTCCTCCACCTCTCGGAAATACCTTGCACTGCACATACAGCACTTATGACCACAATATTTGCCACGACAGGAAACACTAAAATACCAATTATTCATTTGAAAGCTTAAGGAGTTAAAGTAATCTTTAAATTTCGCCTTAAATAACCCTATGACATCAAAGAATGTTTTCATTGGAGAGATTTTTACCTGGTTGTAAACATGGCTTCACTCCTCAAACGTTTCATGCAAACTAAACTGATTGTTTGTATGTTTGAGTATTTGGAATTTTGGGTCGATTATCGGACTTTGCCAGATAGCTATCGGTATCCCCCTGGGCCTGGGCCTGGGCCTAGTTTAATTCTCACGTTTAAGGCATGTGGCGAAGCCTAATAAGCCTAATTAGCCGTTTGAGACATGTGGCGGACATGTCTAATTAGCCATTTGAGACATGTGGCGAACAAGCCTAATTAGCCGTTTATTACATGTGGCGAACAAGCCTAATTAGCTGTTTGAGACATGTGGCGAACAAGCTTATTAGCCTTTGGAGACATGTGTCGATCAAGCCTAATTAGCCGTTTGAGACATGTGGCGAACATGACGTATTCCCTTCACCTTCACTAAAAAAACTCCGCCTGCCTGAGCTCTTCTTTGGTACAGAAACTGAGATGATTATTAAAGAAGAGCTACAATTCCTCGTATACGTACTCCGACAGCGAATTGAGCATGGGATTCCACCAGAGGAAGCTAGTACGCTGTACATGAACCACCTGGGAATAACTGCGGTTGGGAAAATCCTGCGATCTCACGTGTAGGTCGGCACTGGATCACGCAATTCGGCGGGGAAATATTCTCACCATTTCCCGCAATAAAAACATGCTCTACACTTAAGCGCCTAATGACCTTAGCAGGTAACATGCCTGGATTTGATTGATTTTTCGTGCTTCCGGGCGCATCAACTGTTTGGTCAATAGTCCCGTTAGTGTAGTGCATGTTTTTTCTAGGGAGATGGCGGTGATCCTTCCCCGCTGGATGGCGAGATCCGGCGCCGACTTATCGTCGGCTAGTGGGGTTTCCCCCTAACCAGGACTCTCCCACCAGCGGGGCACCGCCCCAGCCGGGACAAGCTCTTTAGCTCCCGACCAGTCTCCTGGAATATGTGATAGTGTAGTGCATATTAGTGTAAGTGTGTGTGTAAGGGGAGAGGATAGGACAAGGAAGAGGAAGGAAAGATCGCGCGCGGTCCGTGGCCCGTTTGGTAGGGTACTGCTCCGGCATTCACCTGGTGTTGATCGGAGAAACCACGGAAAAACTACCTGATGAGAGCAGCCGGCCACTAGATTTCTCCTCCAGACAGCGACTGAATTCGACCTAGCTCGAAAGCTAGTGTCGAAAATCCTGCCGCCGTGGAGAGTGGGAACCTAGGACTTCCGTCTGAGGCGATGCAGTGACATCAGTTGATGCACTGAGCTACCGCTCCCGGTACATGCCTGGAAGAATAATGAATCAATTACACGTACAAGCACTACACTGCACGTGACTAGAGAGCAGTTAGGAACCTAGAGTTTCTCCCGTGGGGTTGGCCATTGTCTGGGCGTTGCCCCGCTGGGAGGAAGTACCCGGAGGGGGAAATCACCCGCAAGCCGACATGTATAACAAAGACACATCTCATCACCTAGTGGGGGTAACCCCGCAACTTTCCTGGTAAAAACATTTAGTACACTAACGTTGCAAATGACCTGAACAGTTGACGTGCCCGGGTTATCAATGAATCTTTCAAACAATCTTAATTAATGTTCTTCACCATTTTCATCCTAGTTCCCTTTCCCTTTCGATATTCTTTACTTTTATTCGAATTGTTCCTTGGATTTATTTTCCGTTTTTGAGCACATTGCTCAAGGTAACATATCCGCAATGTTTTCCTTCCTTAGGGCAACCGAAATTCTGTTTTCCTTCCTTAGGGCATCTGAAATAACTCCCTCTCTCCTTAGAGTAACTGAAATAACTTACGTTATAATCCGTTTTTCTTCGGTCTATTTCTTTCTATTGTATATATTTCTTGGCTTCCTCTATATATTCACTTTATTTTTCCACCAGTCTTATTTTTATCAAGGATTACCCTTTCCATTATGTGCCTTACACAACATAACCAAACCCCAATGTCTTCGTTGTACTAACTTCCCACAGCGCTCGCGCCGTTTAATCTCTGAAGTTGACTTATCTGCCGGGTACACACCTTGTCGCCCCCGTCGCCTGCCTGCGGGCGCGCTGTGTGCAGCGTGTGTGAAAGCGCTCTGCTGTGAGAGATAAACGTGCCACTAGCGCTCGCGCGAGCAATGAAATATGGCCGCCGCCATCTTGTTCACGCCGCTCCTTCTGTTCCGCTCGCTTTGCTCCTTTCCCTCTCGCTGCGGGTTTGTTGTGTGCCTTGCCTTGCGACACCTTGTGCGTGTATCTGTGCACGTAACTAGCCGACTTGGGTAGCCGCAGTCGTTGAGGTTGGTGAGTCTTAAACGTGTTGGTTGGAAACAGTGCCGTCTCAGTGATCATGAGGATGCATTCAGTTTACGGATTAAACAAGATAGACCAATTATAGTATCTAATCGGCATCGTACTATACGTTAATTTATTCCATATTACGATGTACATACCTACTGTACATTCTTTGAAAACTGTTAATTTTGTATTGCTTGCTCTGACAATAATAAACAAAACAATAAAACACAAAAGTACATTGAAAAATGAACAATGTACCTAATTGCTTAGTTACAGACCGATTTCCCGTTATCATCTAACGTACTTGGGAACTAAGTAGAGTGTTTGAAACCTTTCATAGGACTTTGGGAGTCTACACTCACTGTTTCCGCCTCAAGTAACTTATCCACTTCTACAAACCATGGGCTCGCCTTGTCGCATATTTTCGCGCGAAAATTGTTGGATTATGATTATTGCGTTACAGTTTCTAAACTATGATTTTTCTTTGTGGAAATACATGTTACACCCTATAACGCAGTTTCAAGAAAAACACAGCACTTTCGCAACAACACCCAACACAATACACGTAAAAAACCTGGCATCAAAGAACTATTACCAGTCGCGTAAATGTTCCTTGTCAGTACTGATAAACCACGTCTCGTAAATCATGTTCTGGATCAGGACTGTTGGCAAACATGCGTGCGCATGCGTGTGTACTGTGGTCAAGAGTTCCTCCCCCCTACCACAACCCGCTAAGGAGGCCAGTCGTTAGCACGTGACCACTGGGATTCCCAATCCTTCTGAACGAAGGGGAGGTATTAAAAGGAAGCGATGGTGAAGCTTTGGGCGAGCGCTAATGAGAAGTCAGAGATGCGACACTCAGCATCGCATCTCCGTCAGCGGAAATCTCGCATCTTTCACACTGCACATGGTGAGAGTTCAGTGACCTCGGTTACGAAGCTAAGCCGTCGGAAGGATGTTTCTCGGCCTACCACATGTACGGAAGTGGCAGACACCTATCGGAAAGCGCATGGAAAAAACGAAAAGTACTGATGGAATAGAGATATACTTGTGGAACAAATTTGTAACAAAAGTTTAAAATAAAATGACAATACTTAGTTTTTGCTTTACTGAAATATACTTACTTTTGAGAATTTTAAAACTATAATCAGGATATTCTCCTCGTTGTTCACTCACTCACTCACCCACTCACTCACCCTCTCACTCACTCGCCCACCCACTCACTCGCCCACCCACTCACCCACTCACTCACTCACCCACCCACTCACCCACCCACTCACCCACCCACTCACCCACCCACTCACTCACCCACTCACCCATTCACCCACTCACCCACTCACTCTCCCACTCACTCACTCACCCACTCACCCACCCACTCACCCACCCACTCACCCACCCACTCACCCACCCACTCACCCACCCACCCACTCACACACCCACTCACCCACCCACTCACCCACTCACTCACCCATTCACCCACTCACCCACTCACCCATTCACCCACTCACCCATTCACCCACTCACCCATTCACCCACTCACTCATTCACCCACTCACCCATTCACCCACTCACCCATTCACCCACTCACCCATTCACCCACTCACCCACTCATCCACTCTCTCTCTCCCTCTCTCTCTCTCTCTCTTTTACTCACACACTCACATGCTAAACATACACTTCTGACCACCTCTGCCTGCACTGCGTCCTTTCCCGCCAAGCAATCCCTCAGTGTCTCTTGTTCAGAGCACAACTTATCCGCTACCCGTGGTACTTTCACCACTTAAGCCCAACCCATAATAGCGTATTACTATTATATTCACATTATCCTCGTCCTTCATCTCACTAAACTCTCTCACTGCCATTCTCACATGTGACCCCTTGCAGCTCCCATCCCATTCCTGGCCGGCTGGGATGTCGTAAGGTTTTGCGCACACGTTTAGTGAAACGTCTCGAGAAGACCACGTCTTTAACCCTTCAGTAGTCACGTGGATTACTATTGTAATCCTGTCCTATTCGTTCGCTGTTCACAACGAGAGTTGACAAACTTTTGCTTTGAACTTTTTAGTACCTTTCCTAGAAAGCCCCAGCTATTGAATTGTAACGAAATATGATTCAAGTTATAACTGCTACATGAGCGATAAGCGCCGGAAACAGCGTGGATTATAATAGTAATCCATCCACCACTTGCGGTCAGTTTCTGACCTACGCGGACATCATGAATATCGCTTCAATGATTTGAATTTTTAGACAAAGCACAGCAGAGGAGAAACCTTGACTATGAGCGAATTTCTAAAGGATCTTCGTCCCTTATGAAACCAGGAATGAAAAGCACGATCGAGAGAAAAACTGAGCGGATATAAATAGGAACATGCAGGAAACTTCTGCTGGGAATTCGAGAAGGGACCGGAGGGTTCAGCGGAGTCACCAAAGGGCAACGTGTGACGTTGTTATCTCTTTGGACTTCAACGAAACAAGAGTACTGGACAGTGCTGCATAGATTGTGTCCAGTGGGTGTGCCCAGAAATAAGAATAATATTTGAGTATATTTATTTAAAGTCATAATACATGCAATTTTATGTAGCATTTCATAGAATTTGCAATATATCAACGTTCTAAAAACTGTAACAGTATTTTGTAACTGGTCAGTGTTTTAGATACCATTACTCGTCTATATTTGAACTAAAAATAATTTTTTTCATAAAATATTATTAAGATTTTTTTAATGGATTACAATTGTAATCCATTCCACTCGCGTTCCAGTTTTGAGCGCGACTACTGAAGGGTTAAGAAGACTACACCTTTTCGAGACCAGTTTTCTATGTAACGGAATAATTATCTTGGGAGACCAGTCGAGAATTTCAGAGCTCGTCCCGGCTGGGGCGATGCCTCACGGGTGGGAGATACCTGGTTGAGAGAAGTCGTCAGGTAGGAATGTGCCGGATCTCTCATCCAGCGGGGTATGATCAGCGTCACCTCCCGCGATAAAAACATGCACTACACTTATTGGACTAATGATCATAGCAGTCGACGCGCCTGGAGACAGCAAACAATCAAAATATTGCTCAAAAAGTACTGTTATTATTTTGAAAGAAGAATAGTAAAATTCCCAATCTCTTGCTTAATTCCTTCGAATCCAGAGGCATTTGTATGTGTATTATTATTATCATTATTATTATTATTATTATTATTATTATTATTATTATTATTAATATTATTATTATTATTATTATTATTATTATTCAATTTTATCACGTCTCCACGTCAAGTCTATAATCCCTCTCACAAAGGTAATGTCCATATCTACTTCCATGTGCTGTTGATGCTACGTTGCGCAAACAAAAGGCGCTTGGATGAAAAATAATCATTTTTCAGGTTGGAAATCAGAGGAGTAATTTTCTGTTATCTTCTAGTGTTGCATGTTGTGTTTCGTTATGAAAGAAGATCTGCAGTATCATAAATTCTAAATATTCTCTCCTTTTTGTTGGTAGCTTTGTCCCTCACGTGTTATCAGAACAGTTCACCGGAAATAAAACAGAAAATTTAAAGAAATTAAAAGTTAAGAATAGCGAGATAAATGTTTCTAGTTTGCATTGTTCATGAACAATATATTTTTAACCTGAAAATGAAATATTTATTTTAACACTTATGCATTGAAATTAGTACTTGCGTTCAGTTTATTGACTGGCAAGTGTCAGTTTGCATATCGAGTTTGGAAAAATAATATTTTGGGGGATCATGTACCGCAAAGTAAAATAAAACCTGGATACAACAAACACTTTGACGATATAAAGATAAGATAAGTTTATTTAAACTGCAATTGGGTGAAACCCGGTGGCAGTTAATTACATAATTAAGATAAATGTCATGCAAACAATATAATAATAGTAATAATAATGCTAAAATTATGATGATAATATTAATAATAATAATAATAATAATAATAATAATAATAATAATAATAATAATAATATAAAAACTTCTGATTCTTAAAACATTAAATTACATGAAAAAGAAAAGAAACGTCTATCATCTAAAGCCGCACTGAGTATTTATACAATTAAGACCGGACTGGACTATCCTTTACTTCACTTCACTTCACTACAACACTAAAACATTTCCTTTATTATTTCTCTGCTCTACACTGCACGACACTTCACTTAACTTAATATTCTTAGTTAACTACCTCATAAACTTAGAAATACCCTAAATTAATTTCCTAAACTGTTGAACGCTTCCAGGAAAGGGTTCAAAGCTTTTTGCAGGCAATCTTTTCCAAACCCTTATCCTTCGATTTGTGAAAGAGAATTTCCCAACATCCGTTCTCTGCAGTCTTAAATTTATTTTGTGCCTGTGATCCCCTCTACTGATGTGCGTAGAAATATTTAGCCGCCGTTCAATTTCTTTCCAAGCTGGATGACCGCTATAAGCTTTATACAAAGCGCGAAGTCTTGCGAATGTTCACCTGTTTTCGAGTGAATCCCACCCTGTCGTTTTGTAATCCTTGAAAGTAAAGTGAGCTGTTCCACGCTGAATCCTTTCCAAATTCTTACACTGCATAATTTTGTGCGGATCCCAACCAAATGAACCATACTAACCAAAATGGCTGCTGACTCAAATATTGTGAATGATATCAAAACTAACAATTTACTAACAAGATTCTATAAATTCATGCGCATTAAAAATAATGTAGGAAACACTTGCGAAATTAAACTCTCTTTGGCATACTTATTATAAAATTCCTGACTTGACTTCCATCATTGCCTCGTCTGTTAAAGTCACTTTCGTTCAAAAGAACCCTCGTGCAACGTACCATTTTCTTAAACAACTATTAATTTCATATTGAAAAAACAAAATTATTAAATTCACGTTTCTACGCTAGAGATTTGTACCTACCAGGTGTGCTACTGGCATCTTTATTACTTTAAGGAAACTGGGAGAGAAATTTAAAGAAAGGACCTCCAAATACACGTAGTTGGCGGCGTTAAATTTTAGGGGTCAATGCACCTTGTCTGAGCTTATAAAGGAAAGCCCTTTCTCCTGTTTTCCAGAACAGGGGAAATGGAGAGATGTAACTTACTTCTGAAAACTCTTCGAAGTCCAACAGCTTAAAACTTTCAACACAGTTTTTTCGTTAGGTTCCTTTGGCGGACAGAAAATATTGTGTTTTCGTAAGCCAAAGTTCCAAACTCGTGCAAATTGCTATCAGGGGAACGAAAAACGTCGTGTTGGTGAGCGAAATGAAAACGGATGTCTTACTTTTTGTGATGCATACGAGCACCCAAAAACATCGCACAGTTTTCAACTGAGCAAAACATAAGCTTTGAAGCTTTTGTTCGAAAGTTTTTTTTCACACTTGTACGTTGTTTTAAAGTGAATTTTGTTCAACAATTCAATTTCTTACAATTAAATTAATAAAATATTCGCTGAATCATAAATATCAAAATTAAGATCTGGAATTTTTATACAAAATTCTCTAACAGTATAGACTAATTCAACATTTTTCAATTCCAGCAAACTTTTTCATTCAAATGAAAATATATTTAATTTGGAACAACGCAAGTGCAAAACGTTATGCAACTTTAAAACTTAAGATGAAAAACTAAGTTTGCAATGAATTCTGATTGATATGCATAGCCTTTATGCATGCATTTCCTTATTTTCAACTACAAATCATTCAGGGTTTCTGAATCCAAATACTATGTAAAATTGAACATTATCAAATTTCTGATTGAAATTTAACTGCCAACAGTGCTGCTTTAATCCAAAGCTTTTATAGGATAAACTACTTGATTAGTTCGGATGTTTATCACAATCATTTTAGACAACCCTGCTCGCCTGCTCTTTTTACTTTCTCGCTACGGGGTAGAGAGAACGTTATTAATGCTGTGGGGAAAACGGCAAATTTTCGGCAGAAAAACACTCATTTCAAGGTCCTGGAACCGAAAAAGTGGATAAATTCTGTTGCTAAATTTAGACGAAATTCTCTAACACGTGATGAAAACAGAATGTATGTTTCCTGGGCCTTTGATAGCAAAAAATTAATTGACGACAAAACGCCTGTCCATCCGCCTGTGAACATCGCTAGCGGTAAACAGTTCAGTCGATTTCTCCCAGAATTGATATTCTCAATAGATCTGGCTGATGCCATCGCCCCTTGAATTTGAAACAGATATTTTAATTTCAGCGGTACTTTACATGATGCCCCTGGGACATTTTTCAATTTTTAAAAAAGTCCCGTCCAACGTTTTTTATTAAATGTTGTTGTTGGTTAGTGTAAAGGATGTTTAAGAGAATTGTGTAGGTCACATGTTCGTAAAAAAACTGATTTTTCGAAAATTACAAAAGTTCTAAATTTTTTCGGAATTTTCCTAGAGCAAAAATATTTAAAAGGAAATTTTTCCCGTAATGAAATCTGGTCCTTAAAGATAGATTTTGAAATAAGGTAACATACATTTTTTCGAAAATGTGAGTACTTTCCGCGTAATTTTGTGTGAAAATACGGCGAGAAATTATGTGCTATTTTAGCATTACCAGTTTTGCAAAGAACATTCGTGTCATCGGCGAACAGAACTGTTCAATTCTTAATGGAAGACGGCATGTCGTTTACGTATGACAGAAAGAGAATAGGCCCTAATATCAAACCTTTCGAGACCCCATTCTCTCTTGGCAATGAATTGCAAAGGTAAAGTAAATAATATTCTTTCGTGCCAGTACGGTATTTCTACTCTTTGAGATTGCCGTTTAAGGTACGAGGTTATCCAATCTAGGGCAATATGATGAATCTATACAAAGATATTTTTGAGAGTAAGATGTTACGGTCAATAACGTCAAAAGCTTTCGAAAGATTAAAAATATTCCAAGAGGTGCTTCATTTTGGTCCATTGATGAATCAACATCTTTAAGCAAATATGCTACTCCCCGCCCCATTTCTCTTTGCCCTCCTCCCTCCGCATCGCCCCCCCCCCCATACCTTCCCCACCAGTACGTCATCCCGCCCCCGTCTCACCCACCCCCCACGTCATTAGACAAGCTTGAAGTGAAAAGTAATTAATAGTAATTTACGTTACAAGCAAGAAAGGATGTTTCCTAGACTAGATGGGGGAGTTTCCCAGCGAGACCAATAGACCGAGTATAGAAATAGTGTTATGCAAAGCCACTTTTGCCGGGTCATGTACAATTTTTTATTCGAGACAATTCATCACAGTTCGTCTGCTAGATATATAAATTTAATTGGCAATCTACAATATACTACTTATATTTCCGTTTACTGGTTGGTACGTAATGTGTTTTTTCTATTTGTTGGATATGAATTGAGAAGTATATTGCTCAGCAATTTGCAATGGAGGAATACGACTTATTCGGCAATTTATTTTGAACTTCGTAAGATATTTTCGGAAAAGTTGCAGCAGCTGCTTTAGATTTATTGCCAAGAAAATCCAGGGAACTGTATTTAAATGGGTTTTTTGCAAATTACATGAATCGGAGAGCAGAAAACATTGATAGGGAGAGAGTGCTTCTGGCGTATTTTTCAGAAATGAATGAAAAATACAAGTCAGCGACTATGTGGCCTCAATATTCAATACGTACATACAGCTTGCTTTAGTGTTAATGAAAATATATCCACCAGCAGATTTATAATCCAGAAACAAAATATTGATATTGTAGATCATTTAGAATAATTACGTTTTTTTAAATATAGATTTTCAAAAACAACTGCACATTGAAAGAGAAACTTCATGAAATTCAAATAAAAATAAGCATGTCCATGTTCCAGAGTTTTATTCAGATCAGTGTTGTTTTATTACCATTTTAATAAAATTTTATCATCAACAATAAGTTATCAAATTATTTCGGTGGTTCAGTGCTTACATTGTATATAACATCTGAAGGTAGTGTTGCGAATAGTAATTTTTAAATACTTTGCTGTTTGCAAGAGTAACGGAAGTATTTACGGTACGTTTTCAGGCTAGCGTTAAAAAAGTAGAGTAAACAAAAGAGAACAGTGTGAAAGTATGCGTCACTTTTTAGGCGGTCTTGAATAAAATGTATTCCATCCCCGTTCTTATCCTGTAAGTAATCAATTATACAGATTTTTTTCTGGGTGGGATAAGTTGTTTCAAACACAATGGCACGTTAATCAACAAACTAATTTTAAGTATTAGATCCTACTCAGGATCTTCATTCACTAAAAACCATTGAGAAAATGGTACAGATCGATAAAATAGCTTTATTATCTGTGAAATATGAATATATAGTGTCGTGACCGCCCGCACGCAATTGAAGGAGCCGCCGCCGAGTGACGTCAGCGGGGCGTTACCGCCCCTGGCGGGAGAGCAAGGCGACCGGCGCGAGCAGGCCTGGACTGACCGCGCGCGGCCGTCACGCCCGAGCAAGCGGGTAAGGACTCGCCACCGCCCCTACTCCGCAGCTAGTCGGCGGGCCGCTAGCCCTAGCGGGCTATAAGAGGGCTCCGACCCGACGCCAGGACAGACAGCGAGCGACGGTGTTAGTGATTGGATCCTGGCGAGTGACTTGGAGAATGATAGAGTGGTGATCAGCTACGACGACGACTTGTGCAACGAAGTAGAACTCTCTTGTGAATATTTGACGACTCGGCTGCTTTTGGGACTTCTTCTGGACAACGATAACACGGCTTCGCTTTGGTACCCTCTACTGGTGATACGGAACTTCGGCAATTGTACCTGGTCTTGGATAAAAATCGTTTTATGAATTCTTGCCTTTTGATTGGATACAACATATAGTATGCCAAGAAAGTCTTTGTACTGGGCCGAGTCCGAGCCTCCTATTAAAAATTGTTTTTATGTTGGTAGCAAACAGATCGCTGGGAAACAAGTGAAGGAAACCACACTTCCAACATCTGTTATGATTGTGGGGACTGCGGTATTAACGTTTTCTTTTATTACACTCTGCTACCAACATAATTTTTGTTGTAAGCACGAAGGTGCAAATGAGGAGAGACTTTCCTGGCGCACTGTTTAATGTCACTTACTTTTTAGACACTGTTTTAAAGAAACTGTTATAAATGTATCGTTGCTTTTGGAGGGAATGCTCTTTTCTCTTCAGGTGTCGCCGCGTAGAAGGGTGTGATGTCGACGTTCGACTGTTTTGTCGTGGTCTTCCTCAGGGCTGGTCTGAGGAAGACTGCGACAAGATGGTAGAAACGTAGTCACCACAGCCTTCGACCGGGGTCACCCGGACAGCCAAGCGCACTCGGAAGACTCCGGCCGCGGAAGCCTGTGACCTCACATTGTTGATTATTGCCTATAAGGTTAAGGCAATAAACAATGATGAATGTGTGATCATATTCCCTTAAATGCCCATGAAAGCATAGGACATTGTATGAGGGTCAAAGCCTGTGACTTCACATAGTTGATTATTGCCTATAAGGTTAAGGCAATAAACAATGATGAATGTGTGATCATATTCCCTTAAATGCCCATGAAAGCATAGGACATTGTATGAGGGTCAAAGCCTGTGACTTCACATAGTTGATTATTGCCTATAAGGTTAAGGCAATAAACAATTATGAATGTGTGATCATATTCCCTTAAATGCCCATGAAAGCATAGGACATTGTATAAGGGTCAAAGCCTGTGACCTTTTTATTTATTTATTTATTTATTTATTTTACGTCAAAAAAACAGTTAAAAACTGCGTATGACGTGCTATGGGGAAAGTGAATTGTGTGCACATTTTCAAAATTCTGTGATCCCTACACTAAGTCATATACTACTTAAATTTTGAATTTTTGAAAAGGAGAAAAAAAAACAAAAAACTCCCATGTAATAAAATCTATTTTCAAGGATAAACAAGCAATAAATTTTGAATTTTGAAAGGGAGAAAAAAAACAAAAAAACTCCCATGTAAAAAATCTATTTTCAAGGGTAAATAAGCAATAAATTTTGAATTTTTGCAAGGGAGAAAAAAACAACAAAAAAAACTCCCATGTAATAAAATCTATTTTCAAAGATAAATAAACAATAAATTTTGGCTCTTATTACTTCCTGCCGCGACAACATGGAAACGATAATTTGAATAATTGTATTTCCCACTGAATTCTAGAAGACGTGCACAGAAAATGAAGTTACATTTATGTCCAGAAGCAAAACAAGGGCCATCTCAGCATTTGCTCAATGGATCAGGGAAACTGGACGAAAAACCTGGTCGAGATGGGGGTCATTGACCCGGAAGCTGTAGTACAATAGTTGTTACAGGTTGTTTATACTCATTTATACAGTCCAAATGGTAATTAATGCATTATGTATCATTGTTAAAATTAATATTACTTTTCTTGTGATGCTCAGTATAGTCTCTAATTGTATAGAAACAGTTATGCAGCAGAAACGATTTCACTTGTGATTTAAACTTTTCTATTGAATTTAATCGTTTAATGTCATCTGGCAAAGTGTTGTAAAATAATGTACATGTATTGTATGTGAATTTTTTGTAATGAGCTGGTGATACTGTCACCTGATGAATATGATTTCTACGTCGAGTGTTATAGTAATAGACTTCAGCATTTTCTGAAAATATATTCCCGCCCTTGAGCAAGTCATTTTTTACAAAAACCACTGATTCGTAAATAAAAAGACACGGTAATGGTAGAATTCCTAGATTAATGAAGAGAGGCTTACATGAATCACGTGGGTGGGATTTGGTTATTATTCGTACAATTCGTTTTTGTAATCTAAAAGTCTGGGAGCTATAAGATGTATTTCCCCAGAATATTATGCCATCACATTGTTGATTATTGCCTATAAGGTTAAGGCAATAAACAACGATGAATGTGTGATCATATTCCCTTAAATGCCCATGAAAGCATAGGACATTGTATGAGGGTCAAAGCCTGTGACTTCACATAGTTGATTATTGCCTATAAGGTTAAGGCAATAAACAATGATGAATGTGTGATCATATTCCCTTAAATGCCCATGAAAGCATAGGACATTGTACGAGGGTTACTCCAAAAGTAATGCATAACAATTTTTTAAACATTCATTTTATTTTGTTAGTTTCAAAGTATGTTGATCCATCAACAAAAAGTCACTTCTCCACATGATCTCTGTCTGTGTCTACTGCCTTACGACACCTTGAAGTTCTGACGGCGGCAGGATTTTCGACACTAGCTTTTCAGCAAGGTCGAATTCAGTCGCTGTCATGAAAAGAATTCTAGCGGCCGGCTGTTCTGATCAGTAGTTTTCAGTGGTTTCTCCGATCAACACCAGGTGAATGCCGGAGCAGTACCCTACCAAACGGACCGCGCGCGATCTTTCCTAAATCCTCCTTGTCATATCCTCTCCCCTTACACACCCACATACACACTAACATGCACTACACTACCACATATTCCGAGAGATCGGTCGGAAGCTTAGAGCTTGTCCCGGCTGGGGCGGTGCCCCGCTGGTGGGAGAGTCTTGGTTAGGGGGAAACCCCACTAGCCGACGGTAGGTCGGCGCCGGATCTCGCCATCCGGGGGAAGATCACCACCATCTTCCGAGAAAAATCATGCATTACACTAACGGGACTAATGACCAAAGCAGTTGACGCGCCCGGAAACACGAAAAAATCAATCAATCAACGACACCTTGGAACAAGATCGTTATACCCGTATGGTAGAAGTCTGAGCCAGCACGTCTGAGATTCCGTTTAGCAGCCTTCACAATGGAGTCCGTCATCATCCCTTGGAACCCACCTATCATAACCTTTTGCAACTGCAGTTCTTTCAATATACTGCACATACTCGCTTCTTCTATAACAACTTTCATTGAAAATTTTTTCACGGTTACACATTTGTCAGCCAAAATGAGGTTGCGAATGCGCAGCACATTGTGAGGAGAATGTTAAGGGCGCGGTCTGCCGCTGGGCGGGATATCTTGAGTATTCGTTTGCCCTAATTTACCAGACGAAAATGAGGGCGGGATATCTTGAGTATTCGCTTTTCCTAATTCACCTGATAATCTGGAAGCTCACAGACTAACTCTACTGCGATTAGCACCATCTTTATTTTTACCTCTTGTGAACGTTTGTCAATGAAGAAAAAACATGTTTGAAAAACAATGAAAACACTAGAATGAAATTTTATATAGTAATGCCTGCACCATTGCTAACATACGGTAGCGAATCATGAAGTCTAACAGCATAAGAGCAACAACGATTACAAACAGCAGAGATGAAATTTGTAAGGAGAGTGAAAGGTTGCTCGATATTAGATCAAATAAAAAAAGATATTAGATTTGATATAAACATATTTTCCATGAATGACCGTATTAAAGGAAATAAACATCGCAGGATACAACATATACATCGATTGAATAATACAAGAATAACAAAATCAGTATTATCTTATAAACCTTTAGGAAGAAGAGAAATAGGACGTCATAGGAAAAGATGTTGGAGTGAATGTGGAACAGACTATTAACCTAATCCATGATAGTGAATAAGAAGTAAATATGTGTCATTCTCTCGTTCTCACAGCACATGAACATCTAATGGAGTAGATCTTAAACGAGTGCTGCGAGAACAAACTTGTGAAAACAGTTTGAACTAAATTCAAGCGAGAAGAACGATTCAATAAAATCTGTAAATAGCAAATAAATAGAAAAGAAAATTATTTTTTTTAAATACAAGTGCATTGCTTTTGGCGCGACCTTTTTTTGTTATTTAAGATTGCATCAACTTCTAGGTCATTAGCGACCACTATTAGAGTTAACGTTATGGTAACTCTGATGATGAAACGAAATGGTGATGAAACGAGGTGAAAGGACGAGCACAAATACAACCATGCCCGAGGCGGGACTCGAATCCGCGATCCTTCGGTCCGAGATCGCTGTGACACTACTTTTTTTTTCTAGGGCTTGTATCCAGCCGACAGCCGGTTGCCCTTTACGTCCCGAAGGGACGTATATTCGACCATACATTAGACAAACACTTGCGGGCTCCTCTGATCTGGGGTCAGTAGAACGCGAGGCCCTCCGCGACAACACACACAAAGTCAAGGAACAAACAGCCATGCCCAAGGCGGGACTCGAACCCGCGACCCTTCGGACCGAAGCGCTGAGTCGGTACTCGCTCTTAGCCACCTCGGCCATCCAGGTCGGCTGTGACCCTACTACCTTAGCGCTTTCGGCCATCGGGGCGGCGGAGCGACCTTCGTACATTCACGAAATAAGTGTGGTCGTTGGCTGCCCGCGGGCAGATGCACAGCGCTGGCGCGAGGTGTGAGTGATGGGGCTTCGCGCTGCCCCATTAGCCCCTGCCGGCGGCGGCGCCCGCGAACGCAGCGCCGGTCAATATTGGTTTACCCCTCCCCCCGCGCCCTCGCCCTCGCCCGCGCCCTCGCCCTCACGCCCGCCCCTGCGCCCGAACGCTCGCCTTGACGCCCACCCTGGCGCCTGTTCGACAGCCCGTCGCGATAGACCGATCGCTCGGCCCACCTTCCGACCGACCGACTGACCCACCCAACCACTTACCCACCTACTCACATACCCACTTACCTACCTGCCTACTCACACCTATACTCCCACCCACTCACTACGTACATGCCCACCCTCCTGCCTACCTCCCACTCACCCAACTACCTACCTACCCACCCACGTACCTACCCATGCACCCACTCATTACTTACCTACCCGCCTATCCACCCATCCATCCACCGACATATCTACCCACCCACCTAACCTCCCCCCCACTCACCTACCTACCTACCTACCCAGCTATTTACTTACCAACTTACCTAACTATCCAATCACCCACTTACCTACTCACTCACCCATGTACCTACCTGCTCACTCAGCCACCTACATGCACATCCACCCTCCTACACACACACCAACACGCCCACCCACCTACACACCCACCCACCTACACACCCACCCACCTACACACCCACCCACCTACACACCCATCCACCTACACACCCACCCACCTACACACCCACCCACCTACACACCCACCCACCTACACACCCACCCACCTACACACCCACCCACCTACACACCCACCCACCTACACACCCACCCACCTACACACCCACCCACCTACACACCCACCCACCTACGCACCCACCCACCTACACACCCACCCACCTACACACCCACCCACCTACACACCCACCCACCTACACACCCACCCACCTACACACCACCTACACACCACCCACCCTACCACCACCTACACACACACCTACACCCCCCACCTACACACCCTCCCACCACCACCCACCCACCTACACACCCTCCCACCTACACACCCTCCCACCTACACACCCACCCACCTACACACCCACCCACCTACACACAAACCTACACACACATACCTACCTGTCTCCCGATCCAATACCCACCGACATATCCGTTCACTACCCACCCACATACCTACCCACATACTCACCCACATACCCACCCACATACCCACCCACATACCCACCCACATACCCACCCACATACCCACCCACATACCCACCCACATACCCACCCACATACCCACCCATATACCCACCCACGTACCCACCCACATACCTACCCACATACTTACCAAACGACGTACGTATATATCTACCTACCCATCTACCTGTCTATCCACCCATTCACTTACCTATCTACCTATCCACCTCTCGATCACCTGTCCGGCCTACAGACAGATAGATCCCATGGTTTCTCCGATCAATGCCAGACGTATGTCGGAGCAGTACCCTAACAAACGAGCCACGGACCGCGCGCATTTCTTTCTTCCTTATCCTTGTCCCCTCCTCTCCCCTTAAACATACTACGCGTGTTGGGAAACCAGAGCTTGTCCTGTCTGTAACATGCACTTTACTAGCGTGACTAATGTTCAAAGCAGTAGTCACGCCCGGAAAAAAACACAATAACGAATCAATAAATCAATGAATCGCCCTCCCATACATCTCTTACCCGTTAGCGACATCATTCTCAACATCTACTACACCTCGGCCTATACCACCTCTTCGCACATGCCTTCAACGCCAAATTGCTTGATACCCGATAATCGCCTTGTCCTATAATCTCCCATCACTACTACCCACCTAACCCCCCACCCACTCACCTACCTACCTGCCCACCTATTCACTTACCAACTTACCTATTCACTCACCCACGTACCTACTCACTCACCCATGTACCTACCTGCCCACTCAGCCACCCACATACACACCCACCCATCGGTGGGCGGTACAGGCGGTTTGGGGGTGAGGTATCAAATGGCAATGATATTTCGCTGGTAAGATACAGCGTGTGCTGCTCATTTCGTGGGTTAAAGAATGGTATAACGGTCAGCGTATCGGGCTGTTATACCAAAACTTGTTCGAAGCCGTGGATTTTTAAAGGCGAAAAAATATTTCCTACGCCTTCCTTCGGCGAGGAAGTAAAGCCGGCTGGATAGGTTGAAGATTTACTGCATGTAAAAGATCCTCAAGCTTAAAAGAAGCCTCTCAGCGAACTCTAAATCGTCTGTTTCGCAGACCGTGAGATGGTGAAAGAAGCGTAGCAAAATACAATGCGTGATAACAAAGAATAGAAGGTCTGATGGCCTGAGTCTCGCCACGTAAAATAAGGCGTCAATGAATTGAATAGCAGTTACAACCGGCGGAGCGTCTCTACGTAGCACCGTTAACGATACCACTTAAAAACGAGCAGGTAAACAATAGCACGTTCGCTACAATGAGAGAATAGATACTATTTGAAATCTATTGATTAGTAAAGATACTGAAGAGATAAGAGAGTGTATGGATGTATTAAACCAATTCGGTCATGTATGTGTTTTTTATATGAGACCAATAAAACGTTTAACATCAAGTGAAAGCTTTTAATTATTTCCAAGCGTACAATGTGAGATCCAAGGAATACACCCACCCATATTGCATTTTGCATACTGCATTTAGCTAGTGGCTCTGGTGTGACGGGAATGATGCGGCTTGGAAGAAATGAGAGGTATGACCGGTATGATAAAGACTTGGGTTGGTTGGTTGCGATTACGGGTACGTCAACGGGTACGTCAACGGTCATTAGTCTCGTAAGTGTAGTGGGTGTTTTTTTCTCGTGAGGTGGCAGTTATCTTCCCTCGTTTGATGACGAGATCCGGTGTCTACCTGTCGTCGGATAGTGGGGTTTCCCCAACCAGATATCTCCCACCATCGGGGCACCGTCCCAGCGGGGACAAGCTCTAAGCCCCCGACCGCTCGGCATGTGTGATAGTGTAGTGCATGGTAGAGTAAGTGCGTGTGTTAGGGGTGAAGATAGAACAAGGAATGAGAAGGAAAGATCGAGCGCGTTCCATGGCCCATTTGTTAGGGTTCTGCTCCGGCATTCACGTGGTCTCGATCGGAGAGATCACAGAAATCTACCGATCAGAGCAGCCGGCCACTAGAATTCTCCTCCAGACAGCGAATGAATTCGATCTAGCTGAATAGCTAGTGTCGAAAATCTTGCCACTATCGGAAATCAAACCTACGACCTCCCAGTCATCGGCACTGCAATGACATCAGTTGATGCCACCTTTCCTGATGATAAGACATGGGTGGATCGTGGTGCGTGGCGGGGATTGTGCAGCGAGGCATGAATAATGAAATGTGACGAGATTGCTGCGACTTGGCAGGACTGAGTGGCGCAAATTGTAAGATTTAGTGTAAATGGTGTGGCGTGGCGGAAATGGAACGGATAATTGGGGATGATGGAATGTAGTGGGGATGGTGTGGAATGCCTGGGTGTTGAGGTGTGACGAGATTTAGAGACATGGGAGAATTACGAGCCGTGGTGGGAATGACAACGCTTGATGTGGATATTGAAGCGTGGCAAATAGGGATGGTAGTACGTGGTGGGAAGGTGCGGCGGGGCAGGGTAATGAGATGTGTCGGAAATGGTGCGGCTTGGTGTAAATAGTGGAGCATGGCAGGGCTAGTGCGGATAAATGGGGATGGTGGAAATGGTGGCGATGGTGCGGTGAGGCTGGGCTGATCACGTGTGACGGAGATGTGCGGCTTGGCAGAATTATGAGCCGTGGTGGGAATGTCAAGGCTTAGGTGTGGACAGTGGGACGTGGCAAGTGGGGAGGGAGATGTCGTGGGAAGGTGCGGTGAGTTGTGATTGGCGAAGCGACCCAAGCATGGGGGCGGGAACGGGGCGGAACATTTCCTCCTCAGCGATTCACCAGTAGCGTACCAGCTGGCACCGGTAGCGGTAGCTCAGTGCATCAACTGATGTCACTGCAGCGCCTCTTACCGGGAGGTCCTAGGTTCGCGTCCTGACGGCGGCAGGATTTTCGACACTAGCTTTTCAGCTAGGTCGAATTCAGTCGATGTCTGGAGGAGAATTCTAGCGGTTGGCTGGATCGGTAGTTTTCCGTGGTTTCTCCGATCAACACCAGGCGAATGCCGGAGCAGTACCCTACCAAACGGGCCAAGGACCGCGCGCGATCTGTCCTTCCTCTTCCTTGTCCTATCCTCTCCTCTTACACACACACTTACACTAACATGCACCACACTATCACATACTCCGGGAGACCGGTCGGGAGTCCAGAGCTTGTCCCGGCTGGGGCGGTGCCCCGCTGGTGGGAGAGTCCTGGTTAGGGGAAAACCCACTAGCCGACGGTAGGTCGGTGCCGGATCTCGCCATCCAGTGGGGGAAGATCACCGCAATCTCCCAAAAAACATGCACTACACTAACGGGACTAATGACCGAAGTAGTTGACGCGCCCGGAAACACGAGTCAATTAATCAATCAATCGTACCGGCTGGCTATTGTTGAACACATGGAAATCG